>CAKAJE020000845.1:0-40423 GCA_916610135.2 Macropis europaea
TCTAATCGGGTCTCTGATTGCCCTACCCTAGAAGTTTAATAGTGCATTTTACTCGCCATTTCATGCGCTTTGAGATGCCGCTTAGCCCAATACGCTATCTGAAATAGGAGCGACGTAAATTGAACAAATGTGATAGAATTTCGCTTCATTCTTAAATTAACCATAATATAAAATGATCTAATGGGGTCTCTGTTTGCCCTACCCTAGAAGTGTAATAGTGCATTTTACTCGCCATTTCTTGCGCTTTGAGATGCCGCTTAGCACAAGTCGCTATCTGAAATAGGAGCGATGTAAATTGAACAAATGTGATAGAATTTCGCTGAATTCTTATATTAACCTTAATGTAAAATGATCTAATCGGGTCTTTGTTCGCCCTACCCAAGAAGTTTGATAGTGCATTTCACTCGTCAATTCATGCGCTTTGCGATGCCGCTTAGCCCAATAAGCTATCTGAAATTGGAGCGACGTAAATTGAACAAATGTGACAGAATTTCGCTGAATTCTTATATTAACCAAAATATAAAATTATCTAATCGGGTCTCTGATTGCCCTACCATAGAAGTTTAATAGTGCATTTTACTCGCCATTCCACGCGCTTTAAGATGCCGCCTAGCCCAGTACGCTATCTGAAATAGGAGCTACGTAAGTTGAACGAATGTGACAGAATTACGCTGATTTCTTGTATTAACCGTAATATAAAATGATCTAATCGGGTCTCTGTTTGCCTTATCCTAGAAGTTTAATAGTGCATTTTACTCGCCATTTCATGCGCTTTGAGATGCCTCTTAGCCCAATACGCTATCTGAAATAGGAGCGACGTAAGTTGAACAAATGTGATAGAATTTCGCTGAATTCTTATATTAACCAAAATATAAAATGATCTATTCCGGTCTCTGTTTGCCCTACCCTAGAAGTTTAATAGTGCATTTTACGAGCCATTTATTGCGCTTTGTGATGCAGCTTAGCCCAATACGCTATCTGAAATAGGAGCGACGTAAATTGAACAAAAGTGTTAGAATTTCGCTGAATTCTTATTTTAACCTTAATGTAAAATGATCTAATCGGGTCTTTGTTCGCCCTACCCTAGAAGTTTAACAGTGCATTTCACTCGTCATTTCATGCGCTTTGAGATGCCGCTTAGCCCAATAAGCTGTCTGAAATAGGAGCGACGTAAATTGAACAAATGTGATAGAAGTTCCCTGAATACTTATATTAACCTTAATGTAAAATGATCTAATCGGGTCTCTGTTCGCCATGCCCTAGAAGTTTAATAGTGCATTTTACTCTCCATTTCATGCGCTTTGAGATGCCGCTTAGCCCAATACGCTATCTGAAATAGGAGCGACGTAAAATGAACAAATGTGATAGGATTTCGCTGAATTCTTAAATTAACCATAATATAAAATGATCTAATCGGGTCTCTATGTGCCCAACCCTAGAAGCTTAATAGTGCATTTTACTCGCCATTTCTTGCGCTTTGAGATGCCGCTTAGCCCAACACGCTATCTGAAATAGGAGCGACGTAAATTGAACAAATGTGATAGAATTTCCCTGAAATGTTATAGTAAACAAAATATAAAATGATCTATTCGGAACTCTGATTGCCCTATCATAGAAGTTTTGTAGTGCATTTTACTCGCCGTTCCACGCGCTTTAAGATGCCGCCTAGCGCAGTACGCTATCTGAAATAGGAGCGACGTTAGTTGAACAAATGTGATAGAATTACGCTGAATTCTTATATTAACCGTAATATAAAATGATCTATTCGGGTCTCTGTTCGCCCTACCCTAGAATTTTAATAGTGCATTTCACTCGCCATTCCATGCGCTTTGAGATGCCGCTTAGCCCAATACGCTATCTGAAATAGGAGCGACGTAAATTGAACAAATGTGATAGAATTTCGCTGGATTCTTACATTAACCAAAATATAAAATGATCTAATCGGGTCTCTGATTGCCCTACCCTAGAAATTTAATAGTGCATTTTACTCGCCATTTCATGCGCTTTGAGATGCCGCTTCGCCCAATACGCTATCTGAAATAGGAGCGACGTAAATTAAACAAATGTGATAGAATTTCGCTGAATTCTTATATTAACCATAATATAAAATGATCTAATCGGGTCTCTGATTGCCCTACCCTAGAAGTTTAATAGTGCATTTTACTCACCATTCCACGCGCTTTAAGATGCCGCCTATCCGAGTACGCTATCTGAAATAGGAGCGACGTAAATTGAACAAATGTGATAGAATTTCGCTGAATTCTTATGTTAACCAAAATATAAAATGATGTAATCGGCTCTCGGTTCGCCCTACCCAAGAAGTTTAATAGTGCATTTCACTCGTCATTTCATGCGCTTTGAGATGCCGCTTAGCCCAATAGCTATCTGAAATAGGAGCGACGTAAATTGAACAAATGTGATAGAATTTCCCTGAAATCTTATATTAACCGTAATATAAAATGATCTAATCGGGTCTCTGTTTGCATTACCCTAGAAGTTTAATAGTGCATTTTACTCGCCATTCCACGCGCTTTAGGATGCCGCCTATCAGAGTACGCTATCTGAAATAAGAGCGACGTAAGTTGAACAAATGTGATAGAATAACGCTGAATTCTTATATTAACCGTAATATAAAATGGTCTATTCGGATCTCCGTTTGCCTTATCCTAGAAGTTTATTAGTGCATTCTACTCGTCATTCCATGCGCTTTGAGATGCCGCTTAGCCCAATACGCTATCTGAAATAGCAGCGACGAAAATTGAACAAATGTGATAGAATTTCCCTGAAATCTTATATTAAACAATACATAAAATGATCTAAACGGGACTCTGATTGCCCTACCATAGAAGTTTAGTAGTGCATTTTACTCGCCCTTCAACGCGCTTTAAGATGCCTCCTAGCCCAGTACACTATCTGAAATAGGAGCGACGCATGTTGAACAAATGTGATAGAATTACGCTGAATTCTTATATTAACCGTAATATAAAATGATCTAATCGGGTCTCTGTTTGCCTTACCCTAGAAGTTTACTAGTGCATTTTACTCGCCATTTCATGCGCTTTGAGATGCAGCTTACCCCAATACGCTATCCGAAATAGGACCGACGTAAATTGAACAAATGTGATAGAATTTCGCTGAATTCTTATATTAACCAAAATATAAAATGATCTAATCGGGTCTCTGATTGCCCTATCATAGATGTTTAAGAGTGCATTTTACTCGCCATTCCACGCGCTTTGAGATGCCGCCTAGCCCAGTACGCTATCTGAAATAGGAGCGACGTAAGTTGAACAAATGTGATAGAATTACGCTGAATTCTTATATTAACCGTAATATAAAATGGTCTAATCGGATCTCCGTTTGCCTTATCCTAGAAGTTTATTAGTGCATTCTACTCGTCATTCCATGCGCTTTGAGATGCCGCTTAGCCCAATACGCTATCTGAAATAGCAGCGACGTAAATTGAACAAATGTGATAGAATTTCCCTGAAATCTTATATTAAACAATACATAAAATGATCTAAACGGGACTCTGATTGCCCTATCATAGAAGTTTAGTACTGCATTTTACTCGCCCTTCCACGCGCTTTAAGATGCCGCCTAGCCCAGTACACTATCTGAAATAGGAGCGACGTAAATTGAAAAAATGTGATAGAATTTCGCTGAATTCTTATATTAACCAAAATATAAAATGATCTAATGGGGTCTCTGTTTGCCCTACCCTAGAAGTTTAATAGTGCATTTCACTCGTCATTTCATGCGCTTTGAGATGCCGCTTAGCCCAATAGCTATCTGAAATAGGAGCGACGTAAATTGAACAAATGTGATAGAATTTCCCTGAAATCTTATATTAACCGTAATATAAAATGATCTAATCGGGTCTCTGTTTGCATTACCCTAGAAGTTTAATAGTGCATTTTACTCGCCATTCCACGCGCTTTTGGATGCCGCCTTTCAGAGTACGCTATCTGAAATAGGAGCGACGTAAGTTGAACAAATGTGATAGAATAACGCTGAATTCTTATATTAACCGTAATATAAAATGGTCTATTCGGGTCTCCGTTTGCCTTATCCTAGAAGTTTAATAGTGCATTTTACTCGCCATTTCATGCGCATTGAGATGCCGCTTAGCCCAATACGCTATTTGAAATAGGAGCGATGTAAATTGAACAAATGCGATAGAATTACGCTGAATTCTTATATTAACCAAAATATAAAATGATCTAATCGGGTCTCTGGTTGCCCTATCATAGAAGATTAATAGTGCATTTTACTCGCCATTCCACGCGCTTTAAGATGCCGCCTAGCCCAGTATGCTATCTGAAATAGGAACGACGTAAATTGAACAAATGTAATAGAATTTTGCTGAATTCTTAAATTAACCATAATATAAAATCATCTAATCGGGTCTCTGATTGCCTTACCCTAGAAGTTTAATAGTGCATTTTACTCGCCTATCCACGCGCTTTAAGGTTCCGCCTAGCGCAGTACGCTATCTGAAATAGGAGCGACGTAAATTGAACAAATGTGATAGAATTTGGCTGAATTCTTAAATTAACCATAATATAAAATGATCTAATCGGGTCTCTGTTTGCCCTACCCTAGAAGTTTAATAGTGCATTTTACTCGCCATTTCATGCGCTTTGAGATGCCGCTTAGCCCAATACGCTATCTGAAATAGGAGCGACGTAAATTGAACGAATGTGACAGAATTTCGCTGAATCCTTATATTAACCAAAATATAAAATGATCTAATCGGGTCTCTGATAGCCCTATCATAGAAGTTTAATAGTGCATTTTACTCGCCATTCCACGCGCTTTAAGATGCCGCCTAGCCCAGTATGCTATCTGAAATAGGAGCGACGTAAGTTGAACAAATGTGATAGAATTACGCTGAATTCTTATATTAACCGTAATATAAAATGATCTAATCGGGTCTCCGTTTGCCTTATCCTAGAAGTTTAATAGTGCATTTTACTCGCCATTTCATGCGCATTGAGATGCCGCTTAGCCCAATACGCTATCTGAAATAGGAGCGACATAAATTGAACAAATGTGATAGAGTTTCGCTGAATTCTTAAATTAACCATAATATAAAATGATCTTATCGGGTCTCTGTTTGCCCTACCCTAGAAGTTTAATAGTGCATTTTACTCGCCATTTCTTGCGCTTACAGATGCCGCTTAGCCCAATACGCTATCTGAAATATCAGCGACGTAAATTGAACAAATGTGATAGAATTACGCTGAATTCTTATATTAACCGTAATATAAAATGATCTGATCGGGTCTCTGTTTGCCTTATCCTAGAAGTTCAATAGTGCATTTCACTCGTCATTCAATGCGCTTTGAGATGCCGCTTAGCCCAATAAGCTATCTGAAATAGGAGCGACGTAAATTGAACAAATGTGATAGAATTTTTCTGAATTCTTAAATAAACCATAATATGAAATGATCTAATCGGGTCTCTGTTTGCCCTACCCTAGAAGTTTAACAGTGCATTTTAGTCGCCATTTCATGCGCTTTGAGATGCCGCTTAGCCCAATACGCTATCTGAAATAGTAGCGACGTAAATTGAACAAACGTGATAGAATTTCGCTGAATTCTTTTATTAACCATAATGTTAAATGATCTAATCGGGTCTCTCTTCGCCCTAGCGTAGAAGCTTAATAGTGCATTTTACACGCCATTTCATGCGCTTTGAGATGCCGCTTATCCCAATATGCTATCTGATATAGGAGCGACGTAAATTGAACAAATGCGATAGAATTACGCTGAATTCTTATATTAACCAAAATATAAAATGATCTAATCGGGTCTCTGATTGCCCTATCATAGAAGATGAATAGTGCATTTTACTCGCCATTCCACGCGCTTTAAGATGCCGCCTAGCCCAGTATGCTATCTGAAATAGGAACGACGTAAATTGAACAAATGTAATAGAATTTTGCTGAATTCTTAAATTAACCATAATATAAAATCATCTAATCGGGTCTCTGATTGCCTTACCCTAGAAGTTTAATAGTGCATTTTACTCGCCAATCCACGCGCTTTAAGATTCCGCCTAGCGCAGTACGCTATCTGAAATAGGAGCGACGTAAATTGAACAAATGTGATAGAATTTGCCTGAATTCTTATATTAACCTTAATGTAAAATGATCTAATCGGGTCTTTGTTCGCCCAACCCTAGAAGTTTAATAGTGCATTTTACTCGCCATTTCATGCGCTTTGAGATGCCGCTTAGCCCAATAAGCTATCTGAAATTGGAGCGACGTAAATTGAACAAATGTGTTAGAATTTCGCTGAATTCTTATATTAACCAAAATATAAAACGATCTAATCGGGTCTCTGATTGCCCTACCCTAGAAGTTTAATAGTGCATTTTACTCCCCATTTCATGCACTTTGAGATGCCGCTTAGCCCAATACGCTATCTGAAATAGGAGCGACGTAAATTAAACAAATGTGATAGAATTTCGCTGAATTCTTATATTAACCAAAATATAAAATGATCTAACCGGGTCTCTGATTGCCCTATCATAGAAGTTTAATAGTACATTTTACTCGCCACTCCACGCGCTTTAAGATGCCGCCAATCCGAGTACGCTATCTGAAATAGGAGCGACGTAAATTGAACAAATGTGTTAGAATTTTGCTGAATTCTTAAATGAACCATAATATAAAATGATCTAATCGGGTCTCTGATTGCCCTACCCTAGAAGTTTAATAGTGCATTTCACTCGTCAATTCATGCGCTTTGCGATGCCGTTTAGCCCAATAAGCTATCTGAAATTGGAGCGACGTAAATTAAACAAATGTGATAGAATTTCGCTGAATTCTTATATTAACCAAAATATAAAATGATCTAAGCGGGTCTCTGATTGCCCTATCATAGAAGCTTAATAGTGCATTTTACTCGCCATTCCACGCGCTTTAAGTTGCCGCCTAGCCCAGCACGCTATCTGAAATAGGAGCTACGTAAGTTGAACAAATGTCACAGAATTACGCTGAATTCTTATATTAACCGTAATATAAAATGATCTAATCGGGTCTCTGTTTGCCTTATCCTGGAAGTTTAATAGTGCATTTTACTCGCCATTTCTTGCGCTTTGAGATGCCGCTTAGCCCAGTACGCTATCTGAAATAGGAGCGATGTAAATTGAACAAATGTGATAGAATTTCGATGAATTCTTTTATTAACCAAAATATAAAATGATCTAATCGGGTCTCTGATTGCCCTACCCTAGAAGTTTAATAGTGCATTTTACTCGCCATTTCATGCGCTTTGAGATGCCGCTTAGCCCAATACGCTATCTGAAATAGGAGCGACGTAAATTGAACAAATGTGATAGAATTTCGCTTCATTCTTAAATTAACCATAATATAAAATGATCTAATGGGGTCTCTGTTTGCCCTACCCTAGAAGTGTAATAGTGCATTTTACTCGCCATTTCTTGCGCTTTGAGATGCCGCTTAGCACAAGTCGCTATCTGAAATAGGAGCGATGTAAATTGAACAAATGTGATAGAATTTCGCTGAATTCTTATATTAACCTTAATGTAAAATGATCTAATCGGGTCTTTGTTCGCCCTACCCAAGAAGTTTGATAGTGCATTTCACTCGTCAATTCATGCGCTTTGCGATGCCGCTTAGCCCAATAAGCTATCTGAAATTGGAGCGACGTAAATTGAACAAATGTGACAGAATTTCGCTGAATTCTTATATTAACCAAAATATAAAATTATCTAATCGGGTCTCTGATTGCCCTACCATAGAAGTTTAATAGTGCATTTTACTCGCCGTTCCACGCGCTTTAAGATGCCGCCTAGCGCAGTACGCTATCTGAAATAGGAGCGACGTTAGTTGAACAAATGTGATAGAATTACGCTGAATTCTTATATTAACCGTAATATAAAATGATCTATTCGGGTCTCTGTTCGCCCTACCCTAGAATTTTAATAGTGCATTTCACTCGCCATTCCATGCGCTTTGAGATGCCGCTTAGCCCAATACGCTATCTGAAATAGGAGCGACGTAAATTGAACAAATGTGATAGAATTTCGCTGGATTCTTACATTAACCAAAATATAAAATGATCTAATCGGGTCTCTGATTGCCCTACCCTAGAAATTTAATAGTGCATTTTACTCGCCATTTCATGCGCTTTGAGATGCCGCTTCGCCCAATACGCTATCTGAAATAGGAGCGACGTAAATTAAACAAATGTGATAGAATTTCGCTGAATTCTTATATTAACCATAATATAAAATGATCTAATCGGGTCTCTGATTGCCCTACCCTAGAAGTTTAATAGTGCATTTTACTCACCATTCCACGCGCTTTAAGATGCCGCCTATCCGAGTACGCTATCTGAAATAGGAGCGACGTAAATTGAACAAATGTGATAGAATTTCGCTGAATTCTTATGTTAACCAAAATATAAAATGATGTAATCGGCTCTCGGTTCGCCCTACCCAAGAAGTTTAATAGTGCATTTCACTCGTCATTTCATGCGCTTTGAGATGCCGCTTAGCCCAATAGCTATCTGAAATAGGAGCGACGTAAATTGAACAAATGTGATAGAATTTCCCTGAAATCTTATATTAACCGTAATATAAAATGATCTAATCGGGTCTCTGTTTGCATTACCCTAGAAGTTTAATAGTGCATTTTACTCGCCATTCCACGCGCTTTAGGATGCCGCCTATCAGAGTACGCTATCTGAAATAAGAGCGACGTAAGTTGAACAAATGTGATAGAATAACGCTGAATTCTTATATTAACCGTAATATAAAATGGTCTATTCGGATCTCCGTTTGCCTTATCCTAGAAGTTTATTAGTGCATTCTACTCGTCATTCCATGCGCTTTGAGATGCCGCTTAGCCCAATACGCTATCTGAAATAGCAGCGACGAAAATTGAACAAATGTGATAGAATTTCCCTGAAATCTTATATTAAACAATACATAAAATGATCTAAACGGGACTCTGATTGCCCTACCATAGAAGTTTAGTAGTGCATTTTACTCGCCCTTCAACGCGCTTTAAGATGCCTCCTAGCCCAGTACACTATCTGAAATAGGAGCGACGCATGTTGAACAAATGTGATAGAATTACGCTGAATTCTTATATTAACCGTAATATAAAATGATCTAATCGGGTCTCTGTTTGCCTTACCCTAGAAGTTTACTAGTGCATTTTACTCGCCATTTCATGCGCTTTGAGATGCAGCTTACCCCAATACGCTATCCGAAATAGGACCGACGTAAATTGAACAAATGTGATAGAATTTCGCTGAATTCTTATATTAACCAAAATATAAAATGATCTAATCGGGTCTCTGATTGCCCTATCATAGATGTTAAGAGTGCATTTTACTCGCCATTCCACGCGCTTTGAGATGCCGCCTAGCCCAGTACGCTATCTGAAATAGGAGCGACGTAAGTTGAACAAATGTGATAGAATTACGCTGAATTCTTATATAACCGTAATATAAAATGGTCTAATCGGATCTCCGTTTGCCTTATCCTAGAAGTTTATTAGTGCATTCTACTCGTCATTCCATGCGCTTTGAGATGCCGCTTAGCCCAATACGCTATCTGAAATAGCAGCGACGTAAATTGAACAAATGTGATAGAATTTCCCTGAAATCTTATATTAAACAATACATAAAATGATCTAAACGGGACTCTGATTGCCCTATCATAGAAGTTTAGTACTGCATTTTACTCGCCCTTCCACGCGCTTTAAGATGCCGCCTAGCCCAGTACACTATCTGAAATAGGAGCGACGTAAATTGAAAAAATGTGATAGAATTTCGCTGAATTCTTATATTAACCAAAATATAAAATGATCTAATGGGGTCTCTGTTTGCCCTACCCTAGAAGTTTAATAGTGCATTTCACTCGTCATTTCATGCGCTTTGAGATGCCGCTTAGCCCAATAGCTATCTGAAATAGGAGCGACGTAAATTGAACAAATGTGATAGAATTTCCCTGAAATCTTATATTAACCGTAATATAAAATGATCTAATCGGGTCTCTGTTTGCATTACCCTAGAAGTTTAATAGTGCATTTTACTCGCCATTCCACGCGCTTTTGGATGCCGCCTTTCAGAGTACGCTATCTGAAATAGGAGCGACGTAAGTTGAACAAATGTGATAGAATAACGCTGAATTCTTATATTAACCGTAATATAAAATGGTCTAATCGGGTCTCCGTTTGCCTTATCCTAGAAGTTTAATAGTGCATTTTACTCGCCATTTCATGCGCATTGAGATGCCGCTTAGCCAATACGCTATTTGAAATAGGAGCGATGTAAATTGAACAAATGCGATAGAATTACGCTGAATTCTTATATTAACCAAAATATAAAATGATCTAATCGGGTCTCTGGTTGCCCTATCATAGAAGATTAATAGTGCATTTTACTCGCCATTCCACGCGCTTTAAGATGCCGCCTAGCCCAGTATGCTATCTGAAATAGGAACGACGTAAATTGAACAAATGTAATAGAATTTTGCTGAATTCTTAAATTAACCATAATATAAAATCATCTAATCGGGTCTCTGATTGCCTTACCCTAGAAGTTTAATAGTGCATTTTACTCGCCTATCCACGCGCTTTAAGGTTCCGCCTAGCGCAGTACGCTATCTGAAATAGGAGCGACGTAAATTGAACAAATGTGATAGAATTTGGCTGAATTCTTAAATTAACCATAATATAAAATGATCTAATCGGGTCTCTGTTTGCCCTACCCTAGAAGTTTAATAGTGCATTTTACTCGCCATTTCATGCGCTTTGAGATGCCGCTTAGCCCAATACGCTATCTGAAATAGGAGCGACGTAAATTGAACGAATGTGACAGAATTTCGCTGAATCCTTATATTAACCAAAATATAAAATGATCTAATCGGGTCTCTGATAGCCCTATCATAGAAGTTTAATAGTGCATTTTACTCGCCATTCCACGCGCTTTAAGATGCCGCCTAGCCCAGTATGCTATCTGAAATAGGAGCGACGTAAGTTGAACAAATGTGATAGAATTACGCTGAATTCTTATATTAACCGTAATATAAAATGATCTAATCGGGTCTCCGTTTGCCTTATCCTAGAAGTTTAATAGTGCATTTTACTCGCCATTTCATGCGCATTGAGATGCCGCTTAGCCCAATACGCTATCTGAAATAGGAGCGACATAAATTGAACAAATGTGATAGAGTTTCGCTGAATTCTTAAATTAACCATAATATAAAATGATCTTATCGGGTCTCTGTTTGCCCTACCCTAGAAGTTTAATAGTGCATTTTACTCGCCATTTCTTGCGCTTACAGATGCCGCTTAGCCCAATACGCTATCTGAAATATCAGCGACGTAAATTGAACAAATGTGATAGAATTACGCTGAATTCTTATATTAACCGTAATATAAATGATCTGATCGGGTCTCTGTTTGCGTTATCCTAGAAGTTCAATAGTGCATTTCACTCGTCATTCAATGCGCTTGAGATGCCGCTTAGCCCAATAAGCTATCTGAAATAGGAGCGACGTAAATTGAACAAATGTGATAGAATTTTTCTGAATTCTTAAATAAACCATAATATGAAATGATCTAATCGGGTCTCTGTTTGCCCTACCCTAGAAGTTTAACAGTGCATTTTAGTCGCCATTTCATGCGCTTTGAGATGCCGCTTAGCCCAATACGCTATCTGAAATAGTAGCGACGTAAATTGAACAAACGTGATAGAATTTCGCTGAATTCTTTATTAACCATAATGTTAATGATCTAATCGGGTCTCTCTTCGCCCTAGCGTAGAAGCTTAATAGTGCATTTTACACGCCATTTCATGCGCTTTGAGATGCCGCTTATCCCAATATGCTATCTGATATAGGAGCGACGTAAATTGAACAAATGCGATAGAATTACGCTGAATTCTTATATTAACCAAAATATAAAATGATCTAATCGGGTCTCTGATTGCCCTATCATAGAAGATGAATAGTGCATTTTACTCGCCATTCCACGCGCTTTAAGATGCCGCCTAGCCCAGTATGCTATCTGAAATAGGAACGACGTAAATTGAACAAATGTAATAGAATTTTGCTGAATTCTTAAATTAACCATAATATAAAATCATCTAATCGGGTCTCTGATTGCCTTACCCTAGAAGTTTAATAGTGCATTTTACTCGCCAATCCACGCGCTTTAAGATTCCGCCTAGCGCAGTACGCTATCTGAAATAGGAGCGACGTAAATTGAACAAATGTGATAGAATTTGCCTGAATTCTTATATTAACCTTAATGTAAAATGATCTAATCGGGTCTTTGTTCGCCCAACCCTAGAAGTTTAATAGTGCATTTTACTCGCCATTTCATGCGCTTTGAGATGCCGCTTAGCCCAATAAGCTATCTGAAATTGGAGCGACGTAAATTGAACAAATGTGATAGAATTTCGCTGAATTCTTATATTAACCAAAATATAAAACGATCTAATCGGGTCTCTGATTGCCCTACCCTAGAAGTTTAATAGTGCATTTTACTCCCCATTTCATGCACTTTGAGATGCCGCTTAGCCCAATACGCTATCTGAAATAGGAGCGACGTAAATTAAACAAATGTGATAGAATTTCGCTGAATTCTTATATTAACCAAAATATAAAATGATCTAACCGGGTCTCTGATTGCCCTATCATAGAAGTTTAATAGTACATTTTACTCGCCACTCCACGCGCTTTAAGATGCCGCCAATCCGAGTACGCTATCTGAAATAGGAGCGACGTAAATTGAACAAATGTGTTAGAATTTTGCTGAATTCTTAAATGAACCATAATATAAAATGATCTAATCGGGTCTCTGATTGCCCTACCCTAGAAGTTTAATAGTGCATTTCACTCGTCAATTCATGCGCTTTGCGATGCCGTTTAGCCCAATAAGCTATCTGAAATTGGAGCGACGTAAATTAAACAAATGTGATAGAATTTCGCTGAATTCTTATATTAACCAAAATATAAAATGATCTAAGCGGGTCTCTGATTGCCCTATCATAGAAGCTTAATAGTGCATTTTACTCGCCATTCCACGCGCTTTAAGTTGCCGCCTAGCCCAGCACGCTATCTGAAATAGGAGCTACGTAAGTTGAACAAATGTCACAGAATTACGCTGAATTCTTATATTAACCGTAATATAAAATGATCTAATCGGGTCTCTGTTTGCCTTATCCTGGAAGTTTAAGTTTAATAGTGCATTTTACTCGCCATTTCTTGCGCTTTGAGATGCCGCTTAGCCCAGTACGCTATCTGAAATAGGAGCGATGTAAATTGAACAAATGTGATAGAATTTCGATGAATTCTTTTATTAACCAAAATATAAAATGATCTAATCGGGTCTCTGATTGCCCTACCCTAGAAGTTTAATAGTGCATTTTACTCGCCATTTCATGCGCTTTGAGATGCCGCTTAGCCCAATACGCTATCTGAAATAGGAGCGACGTAAATTGAACAAATGTGATAGAATTTCGCTTCATTCTTAAATTAACCATAATATAAAATGATCTAATGGGGTCTCTGTTTGCCCTACCCTAGAAGTGTAATAGTGCATTTTACTCGCCATTTCTTGCGCTTTGAGATGCCGCTTAGCACAAGTCGCTATCTGAAATAGGAGCGATGTAAATTGAACAAATGTGATAGAATTTCGCTGAATTCTTATATTAACCTTAATGTAAAATGATCTAATCGGGTCTTTGTTCGCCCTACCCAAGAAGTTTGATAGTGCATTTCACTCGTCAATTCATGCGCTTTGCGATGCCGCTTAGCCCAATAAGCTATCTGAAATTGGAGCGACGTAAATTGAACAAATGTGACAGAATTTCGCTGAATTCTTATATTAACCAAAATATAAAATTATCTAATCGGGTCTCTGATTGCCCTACCATAGAAGTTTAATAGTGCATTTTACTCGCCATTCCACGCGCTTTAAGATGCCGCCTAGCCCAGTACGCTATCTGAAATAGGAGCTACGTAAGTTGAACGAATGTGACAGAATTACGCTGATTTCTTGTATTAACCGTAATATAAAATGATCTAATCGGGTCTCTGTTTGCCTTATCCTAGAAGTTTAATAGTGCATTTTACTCGCCATTTCATGCGCTTTGAGATGCCTCTTAGCCCAATACGCTATCTGAAATAGGAGCGACGTAAGTTGAACAAATGTGATAGAATTTCGCTGAATTCTTATATTAACCAAAATATAAAATGATCTATTCCGGTCTCTGTTTGCCCTACCCTAGAAGTTTAATAGTGCATTTTACGAGCCATTTATTGCGCTTTGAGATGCAGCTTAGCCCAATACGCTATCTGAAATAGGAGCGACGTAAATTGAACAAAAGTGATAGAATTTCGCTGAATTCTTATATTAACCATAATATAAAATGATCTAATCGGGTCTCTGATTGCCCTACCCTAGAAGTTTAATAGTGCATTTTACTCACCATTCCACGCGCTTTAGATGCCGCCTATCCGAGTACGCTATCTGAAATAGGAGCGACGTAAATTGAACAAATGTGATAGAATTTCGCTGAATTCTTATGTTAACCAAAATATAAAATGATGTAATCGGCTCTCGGTTCGCCCTACCCAAGAAGTTTAATAGTGCATTTCACTCGTCATTTCATGCGCTTTGAGATGCCGCTTAGCCCAATAGCTATCTGAATAGGAGCGACGTAAATTGAACAAATGTGATAGAATTTCCCTGAAATCTTATATTAACCGTAATATAAAATGATCTAATCGGGTCTCTGTTTGCATTACCCTAGAAGTTTAATAGTGCATTTTACTCGCCATTCCACGCGCTTTTGGATGCCGCCTTTCAGAGTACGCTATCTGAAATAGGAGCGACGTAAGTTGAACAAATGTGATAGAATAACGCTGAATTCTTATATTAACCGTAATATAAAATGGTCTATTCGGGTCTCCGTTTGCCTTATCCTAGAAGTTTAATAGTGCATTTTACTCGCCATTTCATGCGCATTGAGATGCCGCTTAGCCCAATACGCTATTTGAAATAGGAGCGATGTAAATTGAACAAATGTGATAGAATTTCGCTGAATTCTGTAATTAACCATAATATGAAATGACCTAATCGGGTCTCTGTTCGCCCTACCCAAGAAGTTTAATAGTGCATTTCTCTCGTAATTTCATACGCTTTGAGATGCCGCTTAGCCCAATACGCTATCTGAAATAGGAGCGACGTAAATTGAACAAATGTGATAGAATTTCCCTGAAATCTATATTAAACAATACATAAAATGATCTAAACGGGACTCTGATTGCCCTACCATAGAAGTTTAGTAGTGCATTTTACTCGCCCTTCCACGCGCTTTAAGATGCCGCCTAGCCCAGTACACTATCTGAAATAGGAGCGACGCATGTTGAACAAATGTGATAGAATTACGCTGAATTCTTATATTAACCGTAATATAAAATGATCTAATCGGGTCTCTGTTTACCTTACCCTAGAAGTTTTAGAGCATTTTACTCGCCATTTCATGCGCTTTGAGAGGCAGCTTAGCCCAATACGCTATCCGAAATAGGAGCGACGTAAATTGAACAAATGTGATAGAATTTCGCTGAATTCTTATTTAACCAAAATATAAAATGATCTAATCGGGTCTCTGATTGCCCTATCATAGATGTTTAAGAGTGCATTTTACTCGCCATTCCACGCGCTTTGAGATGCCGCCTAGCCCAGTACGCTATCTGAAATTAGGAGCGACGTAAGTTGAACAAATGTGATAGAATTACGCTGAATTCTTATATTAACCGTAATATAAAATGGTCTAATCGGATCTCCGTTTGCCTTATCCTAGAAGTTTATTAGTGCATTTTACTCGTCATTCCATGCGCTTTGAGATGCCGCTGAGCCCAATACGCTATCTGAAATAGCAGCGATGTAAATTGAACAAATGTGATAGAATTTTGCTGAATTCTTAAATTAACCATAATATAAAATGATGTAATCGGGTCTCTGTTCGCCCTACCCTAGAAGTTTAATAGTACATTTCTCTCGTCATTTCATGCGCTTTGAGATGCCGCTTAGCCCAATAGCTATCTGAAATAGGAGCGACGTAATTGAACAAATGTGATAGAATTTCCCTGAAATCTTATATTAACCGTAATATAAAATGATCTAATCGGGTCTCTGTTTACCTTACCCTAGAAGTTTACTAGAGCATTTTACTCGCCATTTCATGCGCTTTGAGATGCAGCTTAGCCCAATACGCTATCCGAAATAGGAGCGACGTAAATTGAACAAATGCGATAGAATTACGCTGAATTCTTATATTAACCAAAATATAAAATGATCTAATCGGGTCTCTGATTGCCCTATCATAGAAGTTTAAGAGTGCATTTTACTCACCATTTCTTGCGTTTTGAGATGCCGCTTAGCCCAATACTCTATCTGAAATATCAGCGACGTAAATTGAACAAATGTGATAGAATTTCCCTGAAATCTTATATTAAACAAAATATAAAATGATCTAAACGGGACTCTGATTGCCCTATCATAGAAGTTTAGTAGTGCATTTTACTCGCCCTTCCACGCGCTTTAAGATGCCGCCTAGCCCAGTACACTATCTGAAATAGGAGCGACGTAAATTGAAAAAATGTGATAGAATTTCGCTGAATTCTTATATTAACCAAAATATAAAATGATCTAATGGGGTCTCTGTTTGCCCTACCCTAGAAGTTTAATAGTGCATTTTACTCGCCCTTTCGTGCGCTTTGAGATGCCGCTTAGCCCAATACGCTATCTGAAATAGGAGCGACGTAAATTGAACAAATGTGATAGAATTTCGCTGAATTCTTATCTTAACCTTCATGTAAAATGATCTAATCGGGCCTCTGATTGCCCTACCCTAGAAGTTTAATAGTGCATTTTACTCGCCCTTTCGTGCGCTTTGAGATGCCGCTTAGCCCAATTCGCTATCAGAAATAGGAGCGACGTAAATTGAACAAATGTGATAGAATTTCGCTGAATTCTTATATTAACCGTAATATAAAATGATCTAATCGGGTCTCTATTTGCCTTACCCTAGAAGTTTAATAGTGCATTTTACTCGCCATTCCACGCGCTTTAAGATGCCGCCTAGCCCAGTATGCTATCTGAAATAGGAACGACGTAAATTGAACAAATGTGATAGAATTTCGCTGAATTCTTATATTAACCAAAATATAAAATGATCTAATGGGGTCTCTGTTTGCCCTACCCTAGAAGTTTAATAGTGCATTTTACTCGCCCTTTCGTGCGCTTTGAGATGCCGCTTAGCCCAATACGCTGTCTGAAATAGGAGCGACGTAAATTGAACAAATGTGATAGAAGTTCCCTGAATACTTATATTAACCTTAATATAAAATGATGTAATCGGGTCTCCGTTCGCCCTACCCAAGAAGTTTAATAGTGCATTTCTCTCGTCATGTCATGCGCTTTGAGATGCCGCTTAGCCCAATAGCTATCTGAAATAGGAGCGACGTAAATTGAACAAATGTGATAGAATTTCCCTGAAATCTTATATTAACCGTAATATAAAATGATCTAATCGGGTCTCTGTTTGCATTACCCTCGAAGTTTAATAGTGCATTTTACTCGCCTTTCCACGCGCTTTAAGATGCCGCCTATCCGAGTACGCTATCTGAAATAGGAGCGACGTAAGTTGAACAAATGTGATAGAATAACGCTGAATTCTGATATTAACCGTAATATAAAATGGTCTAATCGGATCTCCGTTTGCCTTATCCTAGAAGTTTATTAGTGCATTTTACTCGTCATTCCATGCGCTTTGAGATGCCGCTTAGCCCAATACGCTGTCTGAAATAGGAGCGACGTAAATTGAACAAATGTGATAGAATTTCCCTGAAATGTTATAGTAAACAAAATATAAAATGATCTATTCGGAACTCTGATTGCCCTATCATAGAAGTTTAGAAGTGCATTTTACTCGCCCTTCCACGCGCTTTAAGATGCCGCCTAGCCCAGTACATTATCTGAAATAGGAGCGACGTTAGTTGAACAAATGTGATAGAATTACGCTGAATTCTTATATTAACCGTAATATAAAATTGAGGTGAATGTGTGCGTAATGGATAACTCCGATTTGCGTTACACGCTCAATTTATTTACAATTAATATAACAGAATAAGAACAGGTATTGTCTGCGTCGCACGGTCGTACACGTGGTGAGTCGTAAGAGGTTCTGCCTCGTGTTCTCGTATGGTGACCGCGGCGCGCGGTCAGAAAACAACAGAAAAAACTCGTCGCGCAATCGGCAACCGTCGTCCGTTGCCGGTCTACGACGCGCCTGTGTTCGTACACTTTTAAAGAAAGATAGACCGTAAGCATTTAAAGAAAAGAAACTAAGCGAGGGTAATATCTCGATCTTTCACGGCAGGGATGTGGTAGCAGTGCCGTAGCTGCTACAAAATCATCTATTCGGGTGTCTGTTCGCCCTACCCTAGAAGTTTAATAGTGCATTTCACTCGCCATTCCATGCGCTTTGAGATGCCGCTTAGCCCAATACGCTATCTGAAATAGGAGCGACGTAAATTGAACAAATGTGATAGAATTTCGCTGAATTCTTATATTAACCAAAATATAAAATGATCTAATCGGGTCTCTGATTGGCCTACCCTAGAAGTTTAATAGTGCATTTTACTCTCCATTTCATGCGCTTTGAGTTGCCGCCTAGCCCAGTACGCTATCTGAAATAGGAGCTACGTAAGTTGAACAAATGTCACAGAATTACGCTGAATTCTTATGTTAACCGTAATATAAAATGATCTAATCGGGTCTCTGTTTGCCTTATCCTAGAAGTTTAATAGTGCATTATACTCGTCAATTCATGCGCTTTGCGATGCCGCGTAGCCCAATAAGCTATCTGAAATAGGAGCGACGTAAATTGAACAAATGTGATAGAATTTCGCTGAATTCTTATATTAACCAAAATATAAAATGATCTAATCGGGTCTCTGATTGCCCTATCATAGAAGTTTAACAGTGCATTTTACTCGCCATTCCACGCGCTTTAAGTTGCCGCCTAGCCCAGCACGCTATCTGAAATAGGAGCTACGTAAATTGAACAAATGTGATAGAATTTCCCTGAAATCTTATATTAAACAAAATATAAAATGATCTAATCGGGTCTCTGATTGCTCTATCATAGAAGTTTAGTAGTGCATTTTACTCGCCCTTCCACGCGCTTTAAGATGCCGCCTAACCCAGTACGCTATCTGAAATAGGAGCGACGTAAGATGAACAAATGTGATAGAATTACGCTGAATTCTTATATTAACCGTAATATAAAATGATGTAATCGGGACTCTGATTGCCCTATCATAGAAGTTTAATAGTGCATTTTACTCGCCATTTCATGCGCTTTGAGATGCCGCTTAGCCCAATACGCTATCTGAAATAGGAGCGACGTAAATTGAACAAATGTGATAGAATTTCGCTGAATTCTTATTTTAACCTTAATGTAAAATGATCTAATCGGGTCTTTGTTCGCCCTACCCTAGAAGTTTAATAGTGCATTTCACTCGTCATTTCATGCGCTTTGAGTTGCCGCTTAGCCCAATAAGCTATCTGAAATAGGAGCGACGTAAATTGAACAAACGTGATAGAACTTCGCTGAATTCTTATATTAACCGTAATATAAAATGTTCTTATCGGGTCTCTGATTGCCCCACCCTAGAAGTTTAATAGTGCATTTTACTCGCCCTTTCGTGCGCTTTGAGATGCCGCTTAGCCCAATACGCTATCTGAAATAGGAGCGACGTAAATTGAACAAATGTGATAGAATTTCGCTGAATTCTTATCTTAACCTTCATGTAAAATGATCTAATCGGGCCTCTGATTGCCCTACCCTAGAAGTTTAATAGTGCATTTTACTCGCCCTTTCGTGCGCTTTGAGATGCCGCTTAGCCCAATTCGCTATCAGAAATAGGAGCGACGTAAATTGAACAAATGTGATAGAATTTCGCTGAATTCTTATATTAACCGTAATATAAAATGATCTAATCGGGTCTCTATTTGCCTTACCCTAGAAGTTTAATAGTGCATTTTACTCGCCATTCCACGCGCTTTAAGATGCCGCCTAGCCCAGTATGCTATCTGAAATAGGAACGACGTAAATTGAACAAATGTGATAGAATTTCGCTGAATTCTTATATTAACCAAAATATAAAATGATCTAATGGGGTCTCTGTTTGCCCTACCCTAGAAGTTTAATAGTGCATTTTACTCGCCCTTTCGTGCGCTTTGAGATGCCGCTTAGCCCAATACGCTGTCTGAAATAGGAGCGACGTAAATTGAACAAATGTGATAGAAGTTCCCTGAATACTTATATTAACCTTAATATAAAATGATGTAATCGGGTCTCCGTTCGCCCTACCCAAGAAGTTTAATAGTGCATTTCTCTCGTCATGTCATGCGCTTTGAGATGCCGCTTAGCCCAATAGCTATCTGAAATAGGAGCGACGTAAATTGAACAAATGTGATAGAATTTCCCTGAAATCTTATATTAACCGTAATATAAAATGATCTAATCGGGTCTCTGTTTGCATTACCCTCGAAGTTTAATAGTGCATTTTACTCGCCTTTCCACGCGCTTTAAGATGCCGCCTATCCGAGTACGCTATCTGAAATAGGAGCGACGTAAGTTGAACAAATGTGATAGAATAACGCTGAATTCTGATATTAACCGTAATATAAAATGGTCTAATCGGATCTCCGTTTGCCTTATCCTAGAAGTTTATTAGTGCATTTTACTCGTCATTCCATGCGCTTTGAGATGCCGCTTAGCCCAATACGCTGTCTGAAATAGGAGCGACGTAAATTGAACAAATGTGATAGAATTTCCCTGAAATGTTATAGTAAACAAAATATAAAATGATCTATTCGGAACTCTGATTGCCCTATCATAGAAGTTTAGAAGTGCATTTTACTCGCCCTTCCACGCGCTTTAAGATGCCGCCTAGCCCAGTACACTATCTGAAATAGGAGCGACGTTAGTTGAACAAATGTGATAGAATTACGCTGAATTCTTATATTAACCGTAATATAAAATCATCTATTCGGGTGTCTGTTCGCCCTACCCTAGAAGTTTAATAGTGCATTTCACTCGCCATTCCATGCGCTTTGAGATGCCGCTTAGCCCAATACGCTATCTGAAATAGGAGCGACGTAAATTGAACAAATGTGATAGAATTTCGCTGAATTCTTATATTAACCAAAATATAAAATGATCTAATCGGGTCTCTGATTGGCCTACCCTAGAAGTTTAATAGTGCATTTTACTCGCCATTTCATGCGCTTTGAGTTGCCGCCTAGCCCAGTACGCTATCTGAAATAGGAGCTACGTAAGTTGAACAAATGTCACAGAATTACGCTGAATTCTTATGTTAACCGTAATATAAAATGATCTAATCGGGTCTCTGTTTGCCTTATCCTAGAAGTTTAATAGTGCATTATACTCGACAATTCATGCGCTTTGCGATGCCGCGTAGCCCAATAAGCTATCTGAAATAGGAGCGACGTAAATTGAACAAATGTGATAGAATTTCGCTGAATTCTTATATTAACCAAAATATAAAATGATCTAATCGGGTCTCTGATTGCCCTATCATAGAAGTTTAACAGTGCATTTTACTCGCCATTCCACGCGCTTTAAGTTGCCGCATAGCCCAGCACGCTATCTGAAATAGGAGCTACGTAAATTGAACAAATGTGATAGAATTTCCCTGAAATCTTATATTAAACAAAATATAAAATGATCTAATCGGGTCTCTGATTGCTCTATCATAGAAGTTTAGTGGTGCATTTTACTCGCCCTTCCACGCGCTTTAAGATGCCGCCTAACCCAGTACGCTATCTGAAATAGGAGCGACGTAAGATGAACAAATGTGATAGAATTACGCTGAATTCTTATATTAACCGTAATATAAAATGATGTAATCGGGACTCTGATTGCCCTATCATAGAAGTTTAATAGTGCATTTTACTCGCCATTTCATGCGCTTTGAGATGCCGCTTAGCCCAATACGCTATCCGAAATAGGAGCGACGTAAATTGAACAAATGTGATAGAATTTCGCTGAATTCTTATTTTAACCTTAATGTAAAATGATCTAATCGGGTCTTTGTTCGCCCTACCCTAGAAGTTTAATAGTGCATTTCACTCGTCATTTCATGCGCTTTGAGTTGCCGCTTAGCCCAATAAGCTATCTGAAATAGGAGCGACGTAAATTGATCAAACGTGATAGAACTTCGCTGAATTCTTATATTAACCGTAATATAAAATGTTCTTATCGGGTCTCTGATTGCCCCACCCTAGAAGTTTAATAGTGCATTTTACTCGCCCTTTCGTGCGCTTTGAGATGCCGCTTAGCCCAATACGCTATCTGAAATAGGAGCGACGTAAATTGAACAAATGTGATAGAATTTCGCTGGATTCTTATATTAACCAAAATATAAAATGAACTAATCGGATCTCTGATTGCCCTATCATAGTAGTTTAATAGTGCATTTTACTCGCCATTCCACGCGGTTTAAGTTGCCGCCTAGCCCAGTACGCTATCTGAAATAGGAGCTACGTAACTTGAACAAATGTGACAGAATTACGCTGAATTCTTATATTAACCGTAATATAAAATGATCTAATCGGGTCTCTGTTTGCCTTATCCTAGAAGTTTAATAGTGCATTTTACTCGCCATTTCATGCGCTTTGAGATGCCGCTTAGCCCAATAAGCTATCTACAATAGGAGCGATGTAACTTGAACAAATGTGATAGAATTTCGCTGAATTCTTAAATTAACCATAATATGAAATGACCTAATCGGGTCTCTGTTTGCCCTACCCTAGAAGTTTAATAGAGCATTTTACTCGTCATTTCATGCGCTTTGAGATGCCGCCTAGCCCAGTACGCTATCTGAAATAGGAGCGACGTAAATTGAACAAATGTGATAGAATTTCGCTGAATTCTTTTATTTACCATAATGTTAAATGATCTAATCGGGTCTCTGTTCGCCCTAGCGTAGAAGCTTAATAGTGCATTTTATTCGTCATTTCATGCGCTTTGAGATACCGCTTAGCCCAATACGCTATCTGAAATAGGAGCGACGCAAATTGAACAAATGCGATAGAATATCGCTGAATTCTTATATTAACCATAATATAAAATGATGTAATCGGGTCTCTGTTCGCCCTACCCAAGAAGTTTAATAGTGCATTTCTCTCGTCATGTCATGCGCTTCGAGATGCCGCTTAGCCCAATAGCTATCTGGAATAGGAGCGACGTAAATTGAACAAATGTGATAGAATTTCCCTGAAATCTTATATTAACCGTAATATAAAATGATCTCATCGGGTCTCTGATTGCCCCACCCTAGAAGTTTAATAGTGCATTTTACTCGCCCTTTCGTGCGCTTTGAGATGCCGCTTAGCCCAATACGCTATCTGAAATAGGAGCGACGTAAATTGAACAAATGTGATAGAATTTCGCTGAATTCTTAAATTAACCATAATATAAAATGATCTAATGGGGTCTCTGTTTGCCCTACCCTAGAAGTTTAATAGTGCATTTTACTCGCCATTTCTTGCGCTTTGAGATGCCACTTAGCACAAGTCGCTATCTGAAACAGGAGCGATGTAAATTGAACAAATGTGATAGAATTTCGCTGAATTCTTATATTAACCTTAATGTAAAATGATCTAATCGGGTCTTTGTTCGCCCTACCCAAGAAGTTTAATAGTGCATTTCACTCGTCATTTCATGCGCTCTGCGATGCCGCTTAGCCCAATAAGCTATCTGAAATTGGAGCGACGTATATTGAACAAATGTGATAGAATTTCCCTGAAATCTTATATTAAACAATACATAAAATGATCTAAACGGGACTCTGATTGCCCTACCATAGAAGTTTAGTAGTGCATTTTACTCGCCCTTCCACGCGCTTTAAGATGCCGCCTAGCCCAGTACACTATCTGAAATAGGAGCGACGTATGTTGAACAAATGTGATAGAATTACGCTGAATTCTTATATTAACCGTAATATAAAATGACCTAATTGGGTCTCTGTTTGCCTTACCCTAGAAGTTTAATAGTGCATTTTACTCGCCATTTCATGCGCTTTGAGATGCCGCTTAGCCCAATACGCTATCTGAAATAGGAGCGACGTAAATTGAACAAATGTGATAGAATTTCGCTGAATTCTTATATTAACCAAAATATAAAATGATCTAATCGGGTCTCTGATTGCCCTACCCTAGAAGTTTAATAGTGCATTTTACTCGCCATTTCATGCGCTTTGAGATGCCGCTTAGCCCCATACGCTATCTGAAATAGGAGCGACGTAAATTGAACAAATGTGATAGAATTTCGCTGAATTCTTATATTAACCAAAATATAAAATGATCTAATCGGGTCTCTGATTGCCCTACCCTAGAAGTTTAATAGTGCATTTTACTCACCATTCCACGCGCTTTAAGTTGCCGCCTAGCCCAGTACGCTATCTGAAATAGGAGCTACGTAAGTTGAACAAATGTCACAGAATTACGCTGAATTCTTATATTAACCGTAATATAAAATGATCCAATCGGGTCTCTGTTTGCCTTATCCTAGAAGTTTAATAGTGCATTTTACTCGTCAATTCATGCGCTTTGCGATGCCGATTAGCCCAATAAGCTATCTGAAATAGGAGCGACGTAAATTGAACAAATGTGATAGAATTTCGCTGAATTCTTATATTAACCAAAATATAAAATGATCTAATCGGGTCTCTGATTGCCCTATCATAGAAGTTTAACAGTGCATTTTACTCGCCATTCCACGCGCTTTAAGTTGCCGCCTAGCCCAGCACGCTATCTGAAATAGGAGCTACGTAAGTTGAACAAATGTCACAGAATTACGCTGAATTCTTATATTAACCGTAATATAAAATGATCTAATCGGGTCTCTGTTTGCCTTATCCTAGAAGTTTAATAGTGCATTTTTCTCGCCATTTCTTGCGCTTTGAGATGCCGCTTAGCCCAGTACGCTATCTGACATAGGTGCGATGTAAATTGAACAAATGTGATAGAATTTCGATGAATTCATTTATTAACCAAAATATAAAATGATCTAATCGGGTCTCTGTTTGCCCTACCCTAGAAGTTGAATAGTGCATTGTACGAGCCATTTCTTGCGCTTTGAGATGCAGCTTAGCCCAATACGCTATCTGAAATAGGAGCGACGTAAATTGAACAAATGTGATAGAATTTCGCTGAATTCTTATTTTAACCTTAATGTAAAATGATCTAATCGGGTCTTTGTTCGCCCTACCCTAGAAGTTTAATAGTGCATTTCACTCGTCATTTCATGCGCTTTGAGTTGCCGCTTAGCCCAATAAGCTATCTGAAATAGGAGCGACGTAAATTGAACAAACGTGATAGAACTTCGCTGAATTCTTATATTAACCGTAATATAAAATGTTCTCATCGGGTCTCTGATTGCCCCACCCTAGAAGTTTAATAGTGCATTTTACTCGCCCTTTCGTGCGCTTTGAGATGCCGCTTAGCCCAATACGCTATCTGAAATAGGAGCGACGTAAATTGAACAAATGTGATAGAATTTCGCTGAATTCTTAAATTAACCATAATATAAAATGATCTAATGGGGTCTCTGTTTGCCCTACCCTAGAAGTTTAATAGTGCATTTTACTCGCCATTTCTTGCGCTTTGAGATGCCACTTAGCACAAGTCGCTATCTGAAACAGGAGCGATGTAAATTGAACAAATGTGATAGAATTTCGCTGAATTCTTATATTAACCTTAATGTAAAATGATCTAATCGGGTCTTTGTTCGCCCTACCCAAGAAGTTTAATAGTGCATTTCACTCGTCATTTCATGCGCTCTGCGATGCCGCTTAGCCCAATAAGCTATCTGAAATTGGAGCGACGTATATTGAACAAATGTGATAGAATTTCGCTGAATTCTTATATTAACCAAAATATAAAATGATCTTATCGGGTCTCTGATTGCCCTATCATAGAAGTTTAATAGTGCATTTTACTCGCCATTCCACGCGCTTTAAGATGCCGCCTAGCCCAGTACGCTATCTGAAATAGGAGCTACGTAAGTTGAACGAATGTGACAGAATTACGCTGATTTCTTATATTAACCGTAATATAAAATGATCTAATCGGGTCTCTGTTTGCCTTATCCTAGAAGTTTAATAGTGCATTTTACTCGCCATTTCATGCGCTTTGAGATGCCTCTTAGCCCAATACGCTATCTGAAATAGGAGCGACGTAAATTGAACAAATGTGATAGAATTTCGCTGAATTCTTATATTAACCAAAATATAAAATGATCTAATCCGGTCTCTGTTTGCCCTACCCTAGAAGTTGAATAGTGCATTGTACGAGCCATTTCTGGCGCTTTCAGATGCAGCTTAGCCCAATACGCTATCTGAAATAGGAGCGACGTAAATTGAACAAATGTGATAGAATTTCGCTGAATTCTTATTTTAACCTTAATGTAAAATGATCTAATCGGGTCTTTGTTCGCCCTACCCTAGAAGTTTAATAGTGCATTTCACTCGTCATTTCATGCGCTTTGAGTTGCCGCTTAGCCCAATAAGCTATCTGAAATAGGAGCGACGTAAATTGAACAAACGTGATAGAACTTCGCTGAATTCTTATATTAACCGTAATATAAAATGTTCTCATCGGGTCTCTGATTGCCCCACCCTAGAAGTTTAATAGTGCATTTTACTCGCCCTTTCGTGCGCTTTGAGATGCCGCTTAGCCCAATACGCTATCTGAAATAGGAGCGACGTAAATTGAACAAATGTGATAGAATTTCGCTGGATTCTTATATTAACGAAAATATAAAATGAACTAATCGGGTCTCTGATTGCCCTATCATAGAAGTTTAATAGTGCATTTTACTCGCCATTCCACGCGGTTTAAGTTGCCGCCTAGCCCAGTACGCTATCTGAAATAGGAGCTACGTAACTTGAACAAATGTGACAGAATTACGCTGAATTCTTATATTAACCGTAATATAAAATGATCTAATCGGGTCTCTGTTTGCCTTATCCTAGAAGTTTAATAGTGCATTTTACTCGCCATTTCATGCGCTTTGAGATGCAGCTTAGCCCAATAAGCTATCTGCAATAGGAGCGATGTAACTTGAACAAATGTGATAGAATTTCGCTGAATTCTTTTATTTACCATAATGTTAAATGATCTAATCGGGTCTCTGTTCGCCCTAGCGTAGAAGCTTAATAGTGCATTTTATTCGTCATTTCATGCGCTTTGAGATGCCGCTTAGCCCAATACGCTATCTGAAATAGGAGCGACGCAAATTGAACAAATGCAATAGAATATCGCTGAATTCTTATATTAACCATAATATAAAATGATGTAATCGGGTCTCTGTTCGCCCTACCCAAGAAGTTTAATAGTGCATTTCTCTCGTCATTTCATGCGCTTTGAGATGCCGCTTAGCCCAATAGCTATCTGAAATAGGAGCGACGTAAATTGAACAAATGTGATAGAATTTCCCTGAAATCTTATATTAACCGTAATATAAAATGATCTAATCGGGTCTCTGTTTGCATTACCCTCGAAGTTTAATAGTGCATTTTACTCGCCTTTCCACGCGCTTTAAGATGCCGCCTATCTGAGTACGCTATCTGAAATAGGAGCGACGTAGTTGAACAAATGTGATAGAATAACGCTGAATTCTTATATTAACCGTAATATAAAATGGTCTAATCGGGTCTCCATTTGCCTTATCCTAGAAGTTTAATAGTGCATTTTACTCGCCATTTCATGCGCATGGAGATGCCGCTTAGCCCAATACGCTATTTGAAATAGGAGCGATGTAAATTGAACAAATGTGATAGAATTTCGCTGAATTCTTATATTAACCAAAATATAAAATGATCTAATCGGGTCTCTGTTCGCCCTACCCAAGAAGTTTAATAGTGCATTTCTCTCGTCATTTCATACGCTTTGAGATGCCGCTCAGCCCAATACGCTATCTGAAATAGGAGCGACGTAAATTGAACAAATGTGATAGAATTTCCCTGAAATCTTATATTAAACAATACATAAAATGATCTAAACGGGACTCTGATTGCCCTACCATAGAAGTTTAGTAGTGCATTTTACTCGCCCTTCCACGCGCTTTAAGATGCCGCCTAGCCCAGTACACTATCTGAAATAGGAGCGACGCATGTTGAACAAATGTGATAGAATTACGCTGAATTCTTATATTAACCGTAATATAAAATGATCTAATCGGGTCTCTGTTTACCTTACCCTAGAAGTTTACTAGAGCATTTTACTCGCCATTTCATGCGCTTTGAGATGCAGCTTAGCCCAATGCGCTATCCGAAATAGGAGCGACGTAAATTGAACAAATGTGATAGAATTTCGCTGAATTCTTATATTAACCAAAATATAAAATGATCTAATCGGGTCTCTGATTGCCCTATCATAGATGTTTAAGAGTGCATTTTACTCGCCATTCCACGCGCTTTGAGATGCCGCCTAGCCCAGTACGCTATCTGAAATAGGAGCGACGTAAGTTGAACAAATGTGATAGAATTACGCTGAATTCTTATATTAACCGTAATATAAAATGGTCTAATCGGATCTCCGTTTGCCTTATCCTAGAAGTTTATTAGTGCATTTTACTCGTCATTCCATGCGCTTTGAGATGCCGCTTAGCCCAATACGCTATCTGAAATAGGAGCGACGTAAATTGAACAAATGTGATAGAATTACGCTGAATCCTTATATTAACCAAAATATAAAATGATCTAATCGGCTCTCTGATTGCCCTATTATCGAAGTTTAATAGTGCATTTTACTCGCCATTCCACGCGCTTTAAGATGCCGCCTAACCCAGTATGCTAGCTGAAATAGGAACGACGTAAATTGAACAAATGTGATAGAATTACGCTGAATTCTTATATTAACCGTAATATAAAATGGTTTAATCGGATCTCCGTTTGCCTTATCCTAGAAGTTTATTAGTGCATTTTACTCGTCATTCCATGCGCTTTGAGATGCCGCTTAGCCCAATACGCTATCTGAAATAGGAGCGACGTAAATTGAACAAATGTGATAGAATTTCGCTGGATTCTTATATTAACCAAAATATAAAATGATCTAATCGCGTCTCTGATTGCCCTATCATATAAGTTTAATAGTGCATTTTACTCGCCATTCCACGCGCTTTAAGTTGCCGCCTAGCCCAGTACGCTATCTGAAATAGGAGCTACGTAAGTTGAACAAATGTCACAGAATTACGCTGCATTCTTATGTTAACCGTAATATAAAATGATCTAATCGGGTCTCTGTTTGCCTTATCCTAGAAATTTAATAGTGCATTTTACTCGTCAATTCATGCGCTTTGCGATGCCGCGTAGCCCAATAAGCTATCTGAGATAGGAGCGACGTAAATTGAACAAATGTGATAGAATTTCGCTGAATTCTTATATTAACCAAAATATAAAATGATCTAATCGGGTCTCTGATTGCCCTATCATAGAAGTTTAACAGTGCATTTTACTCGCCATTCCACGCGCTTTACGTTGCCGCCTAGCCCAGCACGCTATCTGAAATAGGAGCTACGTAAGTTGAACAAATGTCACAAAATTACGCTGAATTCATTTATTAACCAAAATATAAAATGATCTAATCGGGTCTCTGATTGCCCTACCCTAGAAGTTTAATAGTGCATTTTACTCGCCATTTCATGCGCTTTGAGATGCAGCTTAGCCCATTACGCTATCTGAAATAGGAGCGACGTAATTGAACAAATGTGATAGAATTTCGCTGGATTCTTATATTAACCAAAATATAAAATGATCTAATCGCGTCTCTGATTGCCCTATCATATAAGTTTAATAGTGCATTTTACTCGCCATTCCACGCGCTTTAAGTTGCCGCCTAGCCCAGTACGCTATCTGAAATAGGAGCTACGTAAGTTGAACAAATGTCACAGAATTACGCTGCATCCTTATGTTAACCGTAATATAAAATGATCTAATCGGGTCTCTGTTTGCCTTATCCTAGAAGTTTAAGAGTGCATTTTACACGCCATTTCATGCGCTTTGAGATGCCGCTTAGCCCAATACGCTATCTGAAATAGGAGCGACGTAAATTGAACAAATGTGATAGAATTTCGCTGGATTCTTATATTAACCAAAATATAAAATGATCTAATCGGGTCTCTGATTACCCTACCCTAGAAGTTTCATAGTGCATTTTACTCGCCATTTCTTGCGCTTTGAGATGCCGCTTAGCCCAATACGCTATCTGAAATAGGAGCGACGTAAATTGAACAAATGTGATAGAATTTCGCTGAATTCTTATATTAACCAAAATATAAAATGATCTAATCGCGTCTCTGATTGCCCTATCATATAAGTTTAATAGTGCATTTTACTCGCCATTCCACGCGCTTTAAGTTGCCGCCTAGCCCAGTACGCTATCTGAAATAGGAGCTACGTAAGTTGAACAAATGTCACAGAATTACGCTGCATTCTTATGTTAACCGTAATATAAAATGATCTAATCGGGTCTCTGTTTGCCTTATCCTAGAAATTTAATAGTGCATTTTACTCGTCAATTCATGCGCTTTGCGATGCCGCTTAGCCCAATAAGCTATCTGAGATAGGAGCGACGTAAATTGAACAAATGTGATAGAATTTCGCTGAATTCTTATATTAACCAAAATATAAAATGATCTAATCGGGTCTCTGATTGCCCTATCATAGAAGTTTAACAGTGCCTTTTACTCGCCATTCCACGCGCTTTACGTTGCCGCCTAGCCCAGCACGCTATCTGAAATAGGAGCTACGTAAGTTGAACAAATGTCACAAAATTACGCTGAATTCTTATATTAACCGTAATATAAAATGATCTAATCGGGTCTCCGTTTGCCTTATCCTAGTAGTTTAATAGTGCATTTTACTCGCCATTTCATGCGCTTTGAGATGCCGCTTAGCCCAGTACGCTATCTGAAATAGGAGCGATGTAAATTGAACAAATGTGATAGAATTTCGATGAATTCATTTATTAACCGAAATATAAAATGATCTAATCGGGTCTCTGATTGCCGTACCCTAGAAGTTTAACTGTGAATTTTACTCGCCATTTCATGCGCTTTGAGATGCCGCTTAGCCCAATACGCTATCTGAAATAGGAGCGACGTAAATTGAACAAATGTGATAGAATTTCGCTGGATTCTTATATTAACCAAAATATAAAATGATCTAATCGCGTCTCTGATTGCCCTATCATATAAGTTTAATAGTGCATTTTACTCGCCATTCCACGCGCTTTAAGTTGCCGCCTAGCCCAGTACGCTATCTGAAATAGGAGCTACGTAAGTTGAACAAATGTCACAGAATTACGCTGCATTCTTATGTTAACCGTAATATAAAATGATCTAATCGGGTCTCCGTTTGCCTTATCCTAGTAGTTTAATAGTGCATTTTACTCGCCATTTCATGCGCTTTGAGATGCCGCTTAGCCCAATACGCTATCTGAAATAGGAGCGACGTAAATTGAACAAATGTGATAGAATTTCGATGAATTCATTTATTAACCAAAATATAAAATGATCTAATCGGGTCTCTGATTGCCCTACCCTAGAAGTTTAACTGTGCATTTTACTCGCCATTTCATGCGCTTTGAGATGCCGCTTAGCCCAATACGCTATCTGAAATAGGAGCGACGTAAATTGAACAAATGTGATAGAATTTCGCTGGATTCTTATATTAACCAAAATATAAAATGATCTAATCGCGTCTCTGATTGCCCTATCATATAAGTTTAATAGTGCATTTTACTCGCCATTTCACGCGCTTTAAGTTGCCGCCTAGCCCAGTACGCTATCTGAAATAGAAGCTACGTAAGTTGAACAAATGTCACAGAATTACGCTGCATTCTTATGTTAACCGTAATATAAAATGATCTAATCGGGTCTCTGTTTGCCTTATCCTAGAAGTTTAAGAGTGCATTTTACACGCCATTTCATGCGCTTTGAGATGCCGCTTAGCCCAATACGCTATCTGAAATAGGAGCGACGTAAATTGAACAAATGTGATAGAATTTCGCTGAATTCTTATATTAACCAAAATATAAAATGATCTAATCGGGTCTCTGATTACCCTACCCTAGAAGTTTAATAGTGCATTTTACTCGCCATTTCATGCGCTTTGAGATGCCGCTTAGCCCAATACGCTATCTGAAATAGGAGCGACGTAAATTGAACAAATGTGATAGAATTTCGCTGAATTCTTATATTAACCAAAACATAAAATGATCTAATCGGGTCTCTCATTGCCCTACCCTAGAAGTTTAATAGTGCATTTTACTCGCCATTTCATGCGCTTTGAGATGCCGCTTAGCCCAATACGCTATCTGAAATAGGAGCGACGTAAATTGAACAAATGTGATAGAATTTCGCTGAATTCTTATATTAACCAAAATATAAAATGATCTAATCCGGTCTCTGTTTGCCCTACCCTAGAAGTTTGATAGTGCATTTTTCTCGCCCTTTCGTGCGCTGTGAGATGCCGCTTAGCCCAATACGCTATCTGAAATAGGAGCGACGTAAATTGTACAAATGTGATAGAATTTCGCTGAATTCTTATATTAACCAAAATATAAAATGATCTAATCGGGTCTCTGATTGCCCTACCCTAGAAGTTTAATAGTGCATTTTACTCGGCATTTCATGCGCTTTGAGATGCCGCTTAGCACAAGTCGCTATCTGAAATAGGAGCGATGTAAATTGAACAAATGTGATAGAATTTCGCTGAATTCTTATATTAACCTTAATGTAAAATGATCTAATCGGGTCTTTGTTCGCCCTACCCAAGAAGTTTAATAGTGCATTTCACTCGTCATTTCATGCGCTTTGCGATGCCGCTTAGCCCAATAAGCTATCTGAAATTGGAGCGACGTATATTGAACAAATGTGATAGAATTTTGCTGAATTCTTATATTAACCAAAATATAAAATGATCTAAACGGGACTCTGATTGCCCTACCATAGAAGTTTAATAGTGCATTTTACTCGCCATTCCACGCTCTTTAAGATGCCGCCTAGCCCAGTACACTATCTGAAATAGGAGCGACGTATGTTGAACAAATGTGATAGAATTACGCTGAATTCTTATATTAACCGTAATATAAAATGATCTAATCGGGTCGCTGTTTGCCTTACCCTAGAAGTTTAATAGTGCATTTTACTCGCCATCTCATGCGCTTTGAGATGCCGCTTAGCCCAATACGCTATCTGAAATAGGAGCGACGTAAATTGAACAAATGTGATAGAATTACGCTGAATCCTTATATTAACCAAAATATAAAATGATCTAATCGGGTCTCTGATTGCCCTATTATAGAAGTTTAATAGTGCATTTTACTCGCCATTCCACGCGCTTTAAGGTGCCGCCTAGCCCAGTATGCTATCTGAAATAGGAACGTCGTAAATTGAACAAATGTGATAGAATTACGCTGAATTCTTATATTAACCGTAATATAAAATGGTCTAATCGGATCTCCGTTTGCCTTATCGTAGAAGTTTATTAGTGCATTTTACTCGTCATTCCATGCGCTTTGAGATGCCGCTTAGCCCAATACGCTATCTGAAATAGGAGCGATGTAAATTGAACAAATGTGGTAGAATTTTGCTGAATTCTTAAATTAACCATAATATGAAATGATCTAATGGGGTCTCTGTTTGCCCTACCCTAGAAGTTTAATAGTGAATTTTACTCGCCATTTCTTGCGCTTTGAGATGCCGCTTAGCCCAATACGCTATCTGAAATAGGAGCGACGTAAATTGAACAAATGTGATAGAATTTCGCTGAATTCTTATATTAACCAAAATATAAAATGATCTAATCGCGTCTCTGATTGCCCTATCATATAAGTTTAATAGTGCATTTTACTCGCCATTCCACGCGCTTTAAGTTGCCGCCTAGCCCAGTACGCTATCTGAAATAGGAGCTACGTAAGTTGAACAAATGTCACAGAATTACGCTGCATTCTTATGTTAACCGTAATATAAAATGATCTAATCGGGTCTCTGTTTGCCTTATCCTAGAAATTTAATAGTGCATTTTACTCGTCAATTCATGCGCTTTGCGATGCCGCTTAGCCCAATAAGCTATCTGAGATAGGAGCGACGTAAATTGAACAAATGTGATAGAATTTCGCTGAATTCTTATATTAACCAAAATATAAAATGATCTAATCGGGTCTCTGATTGCCCTATCATAGAAGTTTAACAGTGCATTTTACTCGCCATTCCACGCGCTTTACGTTGCCGCCTAGCCCAGCACGCTATCTGAAATAGGAGCTACGTAAGTTGAACAAATGTCACAAAATTACGCTGAATTCTTATATTAACCGTAATATAAAATGATCTAATCGGGTCTCCGTTTGCCTTATCCTAGTAGTTTAATAGTGCATTTTACTCGCCATTTCATGCGCTTTGAGATGCCGCTTAGCCCAGTACGCTATCTGAAATAGGAGCGATGTAAATTGAACAAATGTGATAGAATTTCGATGAATTCATTTATTAACCAAAATATAAAATGATCTAATCGGGTCTCTGATTGCCCTACCCTAGAAGTTTAACTGTGCATTTTACTCGCCATTTCATGCGCTTTGAGATGCCGCTTAGCCCAATACGCTATCTGAAATAGGAGCGACGTAAATTGAACAAATGTGATAGAATTTCGCTGGATTCTTATATTAACCAAAATATAAAATGATCTAATCGCGTCTCTGATTGCCCTATCATATAAGTTTAATAGTGCATTTTACTCGCCATTCCACGCGCTTTAAGTTGCCGCCTAGCCCAGTACGCTATCTGAAATAGGAGCTACGTAAGTTGAACAAATGTCACAGAATTACGCTGCATTCTTATGTTAACCGTAATATAAAATGATCTAATCGGGTCTCCGTTTGCCTTATCCTAGTAGTTTAATAGTGCATTTTACACGCCATTTCATGCGCTTTGAGATGCCGCTTAGCCCAATACGCTATCTGAAATAGGAGCGACGTAAATTGAACAAATGTGATAGAATTTCGCTGAATTCTTATATTAACCAAAATATAAAATGATCTAATCGGGTCTCTGATTACCCTACCCTAGAAGTTTAATAGTGCATTTTACTCGCCATTTCATGCGCTTTGAGATGCCGCTTAGCCCAATACGCTATCTGAAATAGGAGCGACGTAAATTGAACAAATGTGATAGAATTTCGCTGAATTCTTATATTAACCAAAACATAAAATGATCTAATCGGGTCTCTCATTGCCCTACCCTAGAAGTTTAATAGTGCATTTTACTCGCCATTTCATGCGCTTTGAGATGCCGCTTAGCCCAATACGCTATCTGACATAGGAGCGACGTAAATTGAACAAATGTGATAGAATTTCGCTGAATTCTTATATTAACCAAAATATAAAATGATCTAATCCGGTCTCTGTTTGCCCTACCCCAGAAGTTTGATAGTGCATTTTTCTCGCCCTTTCGTGCGCTGTGAGATGCCGCTTAGCCCAATACGCTATCTGAAATAGGAGCGACGTAAATTGTACAAATGTGATAGAATTTCGCTGAATTCTTATATTAACCAAAATATAAAATGATCTAATCGGGTCTCTGATTGCCCTACCCTAGAAGTTTAATAGTGCATTTTACTCGGCATTTCATGCGCTTTGAGATGCCGCTTAGCCCAATACGCTATCTGAAATAGGAGCGACGTAAATTGAACAAATGTGATAGAATTTCGCTGAATTCTTATATTAACCAAAATATAAAATGATCTAATCTGGTCTCTGATTGCCCTACCCTAGAAGTTTAATAGTGCATTTTAATCGCCATTTCATGCGCTTTGAGATGCCGCTTAGACCAATACGCTATCTGAAATAGGAGCGACGTAAATTAAACAAATGTGATAGAACTTCGCTGAATTCTTATATTAACCATAATATAAAATGATCTAATCGGGTCTCTGATTGCCCTACCCTAGAAGTTTAATAGTGCATTTTACTCACCATTCCACGCGCTTTAAGTTGCCGCCTAGCCCAGTACGCTATCTGAAATAGGAGCTGCGTAAGTTGAACAAATGTCACAGAATTACGCTGAATTCTTATATTAACCGTAATATAAAATGATCTAATCGGCTCTCTGTTTGCCTTATCCTAGAAGTTTAATACTGCATTTTACTCGTCAATTCATGCGCTTTGCGATGCCGTTTAGCCCAATAAGCTATCTGAAATAGGAGCGACGTAAATTGAACAAATGTGATAGAATTTCGCTGAATTCTTATATTAACCAAAATATAAAATGATCTAATCGGGTCTCTGATTGCCCTATCATAGAAGTTTAACAGTGCATTTTACTCGCCATTCCACGCGCTTTAAGTTGCCGCCTAGCCCAGCACGCTATCTGAAATAGGAGCTACGTAAGTTGAACAAATGTCACAGAATTACGCTGAATTCTTATATTAACCGTAATATAAAATGATCTAATCGGGTCTCTGTTTGCCTTATCCTAGAAGTTTAATAGTGCATTTTACTCGCCATTTCATGCGCTTTGAGATGCCGCTTAGCCCAGTACACTATCTGAAATAGGAGCGACGTAAATTGAAAAAATGTGATAGAATTTCGCTGAATTCTTATATTAACCAAAATATAAAATGATCTAATGGGGTCTCTGTTTGCCCTACCCTAGAAGTTTAATAGTAAATTTTACTCGCCATTTCTTGCGCTTTGAGATGCCGCTTAGCCCAATACGCTATTTGAAATAGGAGCGACGTAAAATGAACAAATGTGATAGGATTTCGCGGAATTCTTAAATTAACCATAATATAAAATGATCTAATCGGGTCTATATGTGCCCAACCCTAGAAGCTTAATAGTGCATTTTACTCGCCATTTCTTGTGCTTTGAGATGCCGCTTAGCCCAATACGCTATCTGAAATAGGAGCGACGTAAATTGAACAAATGTGATAGAATTTCGCTGGATTCTTATATTAACCAAAATATAAAATGATCTAATCGGGTCTCTGATTGCCCTATCATAGAAGTTTAATAGTGCATTTTACTCGCCATTCCACGCGCTTTAAGTTGCCGCCTAGCCCAGTACGCTATCTGAAATAGGAGCTACGTAAGTTGAACAAATGTCACAGAATTACGCTGAATTCTTATGTTAACCGTAATATAAAATGATCTAATCGGGTCTCTGTTTGCCTTATCCTAGAAGTTTAATAGTGCATTTTACTCGCCATTTCATGCGCTTTGAGATGCCGCTTAGCCCAATACGCTATCTGAAATAGGAGCGACGTAAATTGAACAAATGTGATAGAATTTCGCTGAATTCTTATATTAACCAAAATATAAAATGATCTAATCGGGTCTCTGATTGCCCTATCATAGAAGTTTAACAGTGCATTTTACTCGCCATTCCACGCGCTTTAAGTTGCCGCCTAGCCCAGCACGCTATCTGAAATAGGAGCTACGTAAGTTGAACAAATGTCACAGAATTACGCTGAATTCTTATATTAACCGTAATATAAAATGATCTAATCGGGTCTCTGTTTGCCTTATCCTAGAAGTTTAATTGTGCATTTTACTCGCCATTTCATGCGCTTTGAGATGCCGCTTAGCCCATTACGCTATCTGAAATAGGAGCGATGTAAATTGAACAAATGTGATAGAATTTCGAAGAATTCATTTATTAACCAAAATATAAAATGATCTAATCGGGTCTCTGATTGCCCTACCCTAGAAGTTTAATAGTGCATTTTACTCGCCATTTCATGCGCTTTGAGATGCCGCTTAGCCCAATACGCTATCTGAAATAGGAGCGACGTAAATTGAACACATGTGATAGAATTTCGCTGAATTCTTTTATTTACCATAATCTTAAATGATCTAATCGGGTCTCTGTTCGCCCTACCGTAGAAGCTTAATAGTGCATTTTATTCTTCATTTCATGCGCTTTGAGATGCCGCTTAGCCCAATACGCTATCTGAAATAGGAGCGACGCAAATTGAACAAATGCGATAGAATATCGCTGAATTCTTATATTAACCATAATATAAAATGATGTAATCGGGTCTCTGTTCGCCCTACCCAAGAAGTTTAATAGTGCATTTCTCTCGTCATTTCATGCGCTTTGAGATGCCGCTTAGCCCAATAGCTATCTGAAATAGGAGCGACGTAAATTGAACAAATGTGATAGAATTTCCCTGAAATCTTATATTAACCGTAATATAAAATGATCTAATCGGGTCTCTGTTTGCATTACCCTCGAAGTTTAATAGTGCATTTTACTCGTCATTCCATGCGCTTTGAGATGCCGCTTAGCCCAATACGCTATCTGAAATAGGAGCGACGTTAGTTGAACAAATGTGATAGAATTACGCTGAATTCTTATATTAACCGTAATATAAAATGATCTATTCGGGTGTCTGTTCGCCCTACCCTAGAAGTTTAATAGTGCATTTCACTCGCCATTCCATGCGCTTTGAGATGCCGCTTAGCCCAATACGCTATCTGAAATAGGAGCGACGTAAATTGAACAAATGTGATAGAATTTCGCTGAATTCTTATGTTAACCAAAATATGAAATGATCTTATCGGGTCTCTGATTGCCCTACCCTAGAAGTTTAATAGTGCATTTTACTCGCCCTTTCGTGCGCTGTGAGATGCCGCTTAGCCCAATACGCTATCTGAAATAGGAGCGACGTAAATTGAACAAATGTGATAGAATTTCGCTGGATTCTTATATTAACCAAAATATAAAATGATCTAATCGGGTCTCTGATTGCCCTATCATAGAAGTTTAATAGTGCATTTTACTCGCCATTCCACGCGCTTTAAGTTGCCGCCTAGCCCAGTACGCTATCTGAAATAGGAGCTACGTAAGTTGAACAAATGTCACAGAATTACGCTGCATTCTTATGTTAACCGTAATATAAAATGATCTAATCGGGTCTCTGTTTGCCTTAGCCTAGAAGTTTAGTAGTGGATTTTACTCGCCATTTCATGCGCTTTGAGATGCCGCTTAGCCCAATAAGCTATCTGAAATAGGAGCGATGTAACTTGAACAAATGTGATAGAATTTCGCTGAATTCTTAAATTAACCATAATATGAAATGACCTAATCGGGTCTCTGTTTGCCCTACCCTAGAAGTTTAATAGAGCATTTTACTCGTCATTTCATACGCTTTGAGATGCCGCCTAGCCCAGTACGCTATCTGAAATAGGAGCGACGTAAATTGAACAAATGTGATAGAATTTCGCTGAATTCTTTTATTTACCATAATGTTAAATGATCTAATCGGGTCTCTGTTCGCCTTAGCGTACAAGCATAATAGTGCATTTTATTCGTCATTTCATGCGCTTTGAGATGCCGCTTAGACCAATAGCTATCTGAAATAGGAGCGACGTAAATTGAACAAATGTGATAGAATTTCCTTGAAATCTTATATTAACCGTAATATAAAATGATCTAATCTGGTCTCTGTTTGCATTACCCGAGAAGTTTAATAGTGCATTTTACTCGCCATTCCACGCGCTTTAAGATACCGCGTCGCCCAGTACGGTATCTGAAATAGGAGCGACGTAAATTGAACAAATGTGATAGAATTTTGCTGAATTCTTAAATTAACCATAATATAAAATGATCTAATCGGGTCTCTATGTGCCCAGCCCTAGAAGCTTAATAGTGCATTTTACTCGCCATTTCTTGCGCTTTGAGATGCCGCTTAGCCCAATACGCTATCTGAAATAGGAGCGACGTAAATTGAACAAATGTGATAGAATTTCGCTGAATTCTTATATTAACCAAAATATAAAATGATCTAATCGGGTCTCTGATTGCCCTATCATAGATGTTTAAGAGTGCATTTTACTCGCCATTCCACCCGCTTTGAGATGCCGTCTAGCCCAGTACGCTATTTGAAATAGGAGCGACGTAAGTTGAACAAATGTGATAGAATTTCCCTGAAATCTTATATTAAAGAAAATATAAAATGATCTAAACGGGACTCTGATTGCCCTATCATAGAAGTTTAGTAGTGCATTTTACTCGCCCTTCCACGCGCTTTAAGATACCGCGTAGCCCAGCACGCTATCTGAAATAGGAGCGACGTAAATTGAACAAATGTGATAGAATTTTGCTGAATTCTTAAATTAACCGTAATATAAAATGATGTAATCGGGTCTCTGTTCGCCCCTACCCCAAGAAGTTTAATAGTGCATTTCTCTCGTCATTTCATGCGCTTTGAGATGCCGCTTAGCCCAAAACGCTATCTGAAATAGGAGCGACGTAAATTGAACAAA